>WTXL01000428.1:0-15464 GCA_022376525.1 Russula vinacea
AGCCAGAAGAACCGGAGCGAGACGAGGAGCCGCAGGAAGACGAGCTGAGCGATTACGCCAGTCAGTCTTCACCCTCATTGTCGCTCCCGGAGCCAAGTCCGCAGTGTCGCCCGTCTGCGCTTGCCTTTATAGCGCCACTGGCAGAGTCGCTCCGAGCGGAGCTGTCTGCCATCCAGGACACGATCGCCCAGACAGGTAGCACCGCACACACGTATAGCGCCGCACTTGCAACCCTGGCAGACAAAGTAGACGCACTCATCGCACTAGCCAGTGACCTCAACCTCCGCGCCAGAGATAGCTCAGAGCAGGAGCATGCCAAAGGGTTCGGAACCCTTATGGACAGGCTCGGAGAACTCATGGGCTCAGCCTGCGCAGTCGAAGATAGCGCCGCAGATGGCGCAGCGAGCAACGCTAACCAGAGCGCAGAAGACCCAGAGGAGCCGGAGCAGGAAGAGGAGTTGCAAGACGACGAGCCGAGCGAACGCCCCAGCCAGTCTTCGCCCTCATCATCGCCTCCGGAGCTCGATCCCTCACCTTGTCGCCCTTCCGCACTCGACTTCGTCACGCCCCTAGCGGAGTCGCTCCGAGCGGAGTTGGCTGCCGTACAGGACACGGTCGCCCAGACGGGCAGCGCAGAGCACAAGTATAGCGACGCCCTTGCCACCCTAGAGGATGAGGTCGACGCACTCGTAGCGTTGGCTAGAGAGCTCGACCACCGCGCAGAAGCCATCTCGGAGCAGGAGCACGCCGCTGGGTTTGGAGCCCTCATTGACCGCCTTGGAGCGCTCATGACCTCCGCCCGTGCGGTCGAGGACAGCGCCGAGGGCAACACAGAGCCCGACGACACCCCCGCAGACAACCCCAAAGTCCGACCCAGCGCCAGAACCGCCGAAGAAGACGAGGAGTGCGACCGCGGTCGCAGCAGCAGCAGCAGAGGCGAAGAGGGAGAGCTCAGCGCTCTCAGTTGGGAGGAGATACCCTCCTCCGCATACATACCCCCCACCATTATAGTTTAACGTGCCCCGGACCCCGTACCATACCTTCGGACTTCGCAGTTTCATTTCTCCTTTCCCCCGTAGATCCGCCGCCCCCTAGTATACCATTGGACATCTACAGCACCCCTACTTGTTTATATTCCCCCCATACCCACGCAGATACTAACCCGAAGCCGAGGACGGCTTTTTTTTCAGTTGGGAGGAGATTGGGGGTAGCGCACGATCCGGCGCACCGTCAACGAAACCCTCGCCCCCACGCCCTCGGAGCGCCGCCTCCGCACCACAATCGCCCCGCAGACACAATCAGCAGCCCGCAACGTCGCCTGGAATGTGCATAGTGCGCCGCCAGAAGAAGATCAAAGCGTTCCCAGTAGCAAGACAACAAGTATTCAAGCTGCCCGTGAGGTTCCAGCACCGACGCCAGCCCTGACGTGCACACCCTCACCCAGACACCGCCGACAGTCCCCAGCCACTCACGCCAGCCCTCTACCCCTCGATCCACGCGCTACAACTCCATCAGTGTCTGATGGAGGCGATCTTGAACCACCAGAACTCCGACCACCGCTCGAGCAAACAAGACAATTTCTTAGGAGACGAAAGCGACACAGTTGTCGCCAGTGCGCCTACAGCGACCTCGCATGAGAGGACCATCGCTGCAGAGAGCCCCGTCGCCAACGCGGAAAGTCGCAGCAAAGGAGACGGGATGAGCTCAGAGATGGTTGACCCGAGTAGTCCGCCCCTCGTCCCGACGACTCCGCACGTGCCCGCGGAATTCAAGACTCAAGTGCTACGATCCCCCCTCCTAGTCCGCCTTCCCCATTGCAGTATCAGTCGCGCAGAGCAGTGCGAGGTCGCGTTCTATCGTCGACTCCACTCCGTCCCCCTAAAAATAGAGCGCCCAGTCCAAGCCCGACTCAGAGTGTCAGAAGCGACCACCCCCTTAGCAGCGCAAGCCCGATGCAGCCAGCAACCGGATCGTTGCCCCCCAAAGATTCTACAGCGCGTGGAGGCATGCACGACCGCCTGTGTGCGCGTTCGCTACCTCCCCCCTCCAAGATCAGAGCAGCTCCCTTCGTCCCTCCCGCAGCTTGTCGCACTCGTCCGCAGCCCTAACATCTCCGTCTCCTCGCGCGTCCGACTCAGACAGTCGCCCCTCGCAAGTTCCGTAGCACGCAGGAGCGCGCAAGACATCCAACATCCCCGATTAGTAGCCCGCAGTTATTGGGCAAAAATCAGCGCAGTCCAAGTCTTCCCCAGAGTGCCGCAAGTATGCGCGGACTTAGTCGCTCAGTCACCACACGCTCAAGGTCTCGTTGGCCACTCCTACAACATCGCAAAGCGCGCAAGCACATGCCGGAGTCAGACCACCCGCATTCACGTCCACTTCCCCCTCCCCCAGATTATGTTATTTCTCCTTCGGACCTTCCCTCAGAGCGCCGCATTCGCGCGCGGCTTTAGATCCGCGAACCCAACACAGCGACAATACCAGCGCGCGCCGTCGCGGACTGGCGTACTCCGCAGCGCCCCGCGCAACCACTCAAGATGGTCAGTTCTCCCGGACAGGCAGATAGTGCTCCGGATTCGAGCCGCTTTCTTAGCACAGCACGGCAGCAAGTCGTTACTCCAACGCGCAGGGACTGAGGACAGTCCATATCTCAGTTGGGAGGAGATGATGCGCCGCAGGCGTGGCAGCACACACGGATATGCACATAGCGAGGACTTAGAGACAGGAGTCCGACGCAGCGAAGCGACGGACCACCGGGCCGATGGAGTGACGACGCGTGCGCTCCAACCTCCCCTCCGACTCATCCCCTCATTCCGATGGCCCGCGCCTTCTCCGCCTGCTCCGATCGCCCTGAAACTCGGCAGGAACGTCGAGCCCAAGTGATACGACACACTCACAGTGAATCGGAGCGCGTCGTCGCGCGGATCGCCCTCAATAACACCAAAACCACCTTAGTGGTCTTCAAGTCTCTCACAGCGCGTGCAGACATCTCGGAGTTGTACAAACAACTTCCCCGAGTAGGACTAGTCTTGGTACGTCGCCCCTGCCACGTAGGAGGACGCCCGACGTCGTGCGTCGCGTTGCAAGGCCCAGGAGTGGCGCGCGCGGAACAGAGTGCGTGGACCGACCGCCCAGAGCGGAGGCCTTCAAAATGGGTTAGGAGCGTAGAATAGGGTCGCCAGCATGCACAGACCAAGTAGCTAGTATATTAGTTAGAAGATGTACTCAGTTACAGCCAGAATCCAGCTGGGAGCCGTGTCTCCTATAGTTCTCACCATAACTCCTCCGTTTCTGATCCGTTTCCCTTCGTTCCAGTCTCATTCTCGTCGTCTCCGTCGCCTCTCCGTCACTGGTCGCGTCGCTTGCTGCCAGCTTAGCTCCCGAGTGAGCTATAAGTCCTTTTCCGCCGTCGCTGGTCCCGTGTGACCGGAGCACCCGATTAGGCAACTTCCTTTCCCACGCTTCCGATCCAGAAGTGCTCTGCCTCCAGCGAACCCTCAGCTCTTAGTCTCTCGCTCACGTATAGCGGGGACTCAGCGCATCAGCGCGTCAGGTTATGGGCCCTGCTAGCCAAAGCGCCCCTAGCGGCTGCTAATAGGCAAAGCATCCCTCATCGCCTTGAGCGATGGTGGAGCACTAGTCTCTCCTATGGGGAACTTATGCCCGCATACTCTACCATCCTCAGAACAATGCGCTTACGTGTTTTCTTTATAGAAACACAAGATGTCCATTCAATCAGCCGCATCTCTAGTCCCCGTCCTTGACGGAACTAACTACGGCATATGGTCGAAAGCCATGAAGGCTTATCTGATGTCCCTGGGCCTTTGGTCCTATATAAACGGGACTATTCAGGAACCACAATTACCTGCCAACCCCACGCCTGAACAAGGCGTTGCATACCTCGATTGGACAAAACAAAACAATATGGCAATGGGTAATATTGTCTTACGTGTCAACACTTCCATTCAGCAGGAAATCGCGGATCTTGCCGCTGCTGAGACGCAATGGAACCGTCTTCTGACGAAGTACGGCACTCCCACCGTCACTGGAGTCTTTAGGGACTTCAAGGAAGCGCTGAACCTTTGCCTTAAAACTGATGGGCACCCCGGCAATCAAATTGACCGGATGGCTGCTGCTTTCCAGCGGTGTGCCGCCTCCTCCATCTCTGTCCCCAAACAATTGCAGGCTATGATCCTGCTCGCTGCCATGCCCCCTAAATGGGAAATGCTCGTCGCGATCGTTACTCAAAATTATGATCTTGCTGACATCGAGTTTAAGCACGCTCGAGAAACCATCCTGGCTCAGTACGAGTCAGAGGCCACTCGCAATGGCAGGCCGAAAGGGAACAAGCCCCAAGATGCCAACAAGCTGTCCGCCGTAAAGCGGAAGCGTGGCAACCCCAATTTCTCTAATCAGGAAAAGGGGTCTACCAATCAGTCGGGTGACAAGCCTCAAGGCAACAAGCGCGGAAGACACGGCGGCCGAGGCAGAGGAAATGGCAAAGGCAAAGCCCCTGAGCACGGACACTCCCATATCGCCAATATCGCATCCATCCCAGCTCCTACCACATCCACCATTGCGCAAATTGGTCCTTCCGGACTCCAAAAGCGCACCATCTCTACTCCCGCTCCGAAAGAGCGAACCCCTGGCCCTTACAAGGCTCTTAACGAAGCCTTTGACCTTGCTGACCGCATTGGGGTTACACCCACTATCCAGACTGCTAAGACGCTTGAAGAGCGCATTACCCAGCAGTATATGGACAGTCCGTGGTCCAAATCTACTTACCATCTTTCAGATGATGAAGGGTCAGACATAGTAGATATGTCGGACATTCCCGCCGGCCACGAAGGCCAGGATGAAGACTGGGACTGCCAGTTCGAAGCTGTCTCCCCTCGCGATGAACCGCTTGACTGGGGCAGCGATCTAGAGGATACTGAAGCGTGCGTACCTTCTACCTCTTCCCTTCTACCTGTTCACAAACCCACAGTATCGCGCCAGCCCCCAAGAGGGTCAAGGTTGCTGAAGGATGGGTCTTGTAGTTACGCGCTCCCTATTACTGAACATAAATTGTCAAGCTACGTATGTGAACATGGACTTGATTATGCACTGTGTTTAAAGTGTAAGGGAAAGAATCAGGGTAAATGTATGTGGCTACTGGACTCCGGTGCCTCCGCACACTCCACCTATAGCAAACACGATTTCATAGAGTATGAAACCATTGCTCCCAATGAAAGAATTGCCGTACGGACTGCGTCCGATACTATTTATGTGGAAGGAAAAGGCGCAGTGCTCTTAGAGCACTATGAACATGGACATGAGTTGGTTGTCACGCGCCTTTATCCGGTATTACATATACCAAAGATTACCACACGTCTTCTTTCTATGGGCGAATTCTTACAGCAGGGTTTGCACGTCCAAGGGGATTCGTGCAGCATCTCCCTGTATAATAAAAACAAAAAGATGTTAACTTGCAAACCCCTAGTCAACGGTCAGACGACCTATTGGCTTGATGGATCACCTGCTGAATTGCAGGAAGGCCAATCACTCTATTCGGCTGATTATGAGCTCATGCATAGACGCCTTGGCCACCCTTCAAGGGACGTCATGTCGCATGCACGAAAAAAACACAAATGGTTTCCCCTCCGGCATTGACATTCCAACCAAAGCACCAGTATGTCCTGGTTGCACACAGGGAAAGATGCCTGCATCTTCTCATCCGCCCTCTGACACTCGAGCATCTGCGCCCTTCAAGCGCATTCACTCAGATTTGAAGAGTTTTCCTGTGGTCTCATACCACAAATATAAATATTTCGTCAGTTTCTTTGATGATTATACCTCCTACGCATGGGTCGTCCTTCTACGGGATAAGGCCTCTGCGATTACCGCCTTGAAGCAATTCATGGCTATGGTTAAAAACCAGTACTCTACCGACATCAAGGAATGGATGTCTGATGCTGGAGGAGAATACAAGTCTGACGCATTCCTGAAGACTCTCAAAGATGCAGGGATTAAAATCCTACAGAGTGCTCCACACACTCCACAACAGAATGGGCGCGCAGAAAGATTTATGCGCACTATCATGGATAAAGCTCAGGCTATGCGCCTTGAAGCTTGTCTCCCTGACTCCTGGTGGGAATTTGCCATCCTACATGCGTTACATTGCTATAACCAGACCCCCTTGCGTCGCCTCAAATGGCAGACTCCTTATACGATCTTAAATGATCAAGTTCCGGATATTTCACACTTAAAAGTATTTGGGTGCGGTGCCTATGTGCACATCCCTAAGGACCGACGTGTAAATGCCTTGGCTCCTAAAAGTGAACTTATGGTGTACATTGGACATACTGAGGGCATCAAAGCCTTCACCTTTATGCGCCTTTCAAATAATACAGTGTTCACTAGCACCACCGCTTTATTTGATGAAACAATCTACCCAAAATGTGATAGCATGCGTATCAGGGGTACCACCCGTGTCCGTGAGCCTAGAGCTCAACAACCGCCGATGGATGCCGAAGAAGACACCACTCCTGGTGATCTTGACAATCCTATCCCTCCTAAAACAACAAGTGAGGAACCGCCAGCTCCCAACGGGGAACATGTTCCATCTGACGATGATGAACCTGCTGTGCCGGTTCCTTCTCCTGACCTGAACCTGCACCTAGACGGTCGGCACGCTTAAGGAAAATACCTACTCGTCCAGGAAATGTCTATGGGGAACGCAGACACCCCACTACAATTGAAAAAGACGTCCAACGGAGTCGCACATGGCGAAAAATGACAGAGCACATGCCCGGTAGCTTTGGGGATGATGACTCGTCAGAGCAGCCCACCAACTCTAATCCTGTTCCTCCACGTGCTCCGAGTGAAACTCCATTACCGGATTCCTCAGACGACGAAGTAGATGATTTATTACGCCTCCAGAGGGAAGGGGGAGTCAAATATCTAGAACACCTGCTCGCCAAAGCAGTTCCACCTAGTGATCTAGAGTCACCTGATTCTGCAAATATTCGTGAATGGACCTTTAGGGACATTCTAAAAATGCCTAGTGCTTCCCAAAAGGAGTGGAAACAGGCATGTCGCGAGGAGTTAGATTCCCTCCGCAGACGCAAAGTCTTCAAACTTGTAGACCCTCCAGCAGGTCGCAAGGTCATTAAAAATCGCTGGGTATTCGACTTAAAGTCGGATGGCCGAAAGAAAGCCAGGCTAGTCGCCAAAGGTTTCTCTCAAGTAGAAGGCATTGACTACGATGAAATATTCTCACCAGTTGTACGGTTTGAGACAATCCGGATGATGATTGCGCTTGCCGCATTAAAAAATTGGCACATCGCTGGACTCAATGTCAAAACAGCCTTTCTATATGGCGAGCTCGATGAAGAGCTTTACATGGAGCAGCCTGAGGGCTTCAAAGTAAAAGGCCAAGACCGCAAGGTCATGCGCTTAAAGCGCGCCATTTATGGACTTAAGCAAGCTGCCTTAGCATGGTGGAAGGCGCTAGACAAGTCTATGGCCGCTTTAGGTCTCACTCGTCTGTTGTCAGACTCTGGACTGTTTGTAAATAAAGAGAAGTCCATTGTCGCAATCGTCTATATCGACGATGTCCTATTCCTAGGTGCAGACAAACCTAAACTTCTCAAACTCAAAGAACAATTTATGAAGGCTTGGGAATGCAGGGACTTGGGTGACGCTCAGGAGTTCCTACGCATGCGCATAAAGCGGAAAGACGGCAAGATTTATCTTGACCAGACCACTTACTTACAAAAGGTGCTGCAGCAATTCAATCTCCAGAATGCGAACCCTACACCTACACCGTTACCTGAGGGCTACCAACCCTCTCCTAATACGTCCCATGCGGATCCAGCCCTCCGCTCCAAGTATCAACAGGTCATAGGATCACTCCTATATATCATGCTTGGTACACGACCTGATATAGCCTTTGCGGTGACTAAGTTGTCGCAACATGCCGCCAACCCAACTGAGGATCACCTAAACAGAGCGCTGTATATCTGCCGCTACCTCTTGGGTACAGCCAACTACTCCTTGGTCTTTGATGGGCCTTTGGACAGTGGCCTAATGGCATACTCCGACAGTGACTGGGCCTCTGACCCTAACACGCGGAAGTCTACTACCAGCTATATGGTGAAGCTCGCGGGAGCTATATTTTCTTGGAATTCACGTGCGCAGAAGACTGTGGCTCTCTCTTCCACTGAAGCGGAATACATGTCGCTCTCTGATACGAGCAGACAGCTTTATGGATTAAAAGCCTAATGAGCGAACTGGGCATTGACCTCAGTCCCATACCACTGTTTGGAGACAATCAAGGCTCTATCTTCTTAGCCTCCAATCCTGTACAAGAAAAGCGCATTAAACACATCGACTTGCGCTACCACTTCATTCGCAATGTGGTTCAAAATAAACAGGTGGAGCTCTTCTTTATTGAAGGCGCCTCCAACCCCGCCGACCTTTTCACTAAGAATCTTGGACGCGTAAAGTTCCAGAAGTTCCGTGAGCAGTTAGGACTTGAGTTCTACTCGTCTGACTAAGCTGCTTAATATCGCACACGTGCATCTTCGGTGCACTAAGCGAGGGGGAGTGACGGAACAGTAGTGATCCGGCCTATCCGATCATCTGATCCGGCAGGCGCGTTAGCACCAATCATTTAGAAGTATCGGTTGCATTAGAAGTAGCCGATCAAGGCTTATTGTGCTTATCACGGCACTATATACATACTTGGACACAATTACGGTACTTATAGATATTTCCATATCAGGCCACACTGTAGAAGCGATATTGTGGACAGTAGTACTCACCCCTTTCGTGTATTAGTCACCTAGGGACCTCCCAGGTATAAAAACCCCCTGTAGGGAACTGTGAATATCATCAACTACACTCTCAAACACCACACTAAGGTGGGTGCTTTATAGCCTACGCTGCGCTGTTTGCTGCGCGTCACAGCTGGCATCTCAACTACTATGATCCAGTCAGGCCCTGCAGCATGCAGCAGTTTTCTGAGCACGGACTCATACTGATGGATGGCGAAGGTGCGGATATAATCAGCCTGATTCAGACATGGGCGTACAATGGATCTCGTCGCTGGCGCGGTCAACTGCGAGAATGCAAGCGGCGTCCTGTGGGTGTGCAGCCAATGCTTCAAGTATATGGCAGATGGCATGCCTTGGGAAGTACATATGGTGCGTTCCGGTTCTCCTCTCCTCTTGCCCAGGCCACAAATGGAAGGCATGTTGACGTACTCGTACAGCGTGGTCACAGAGGAACTGTATCCGCAAGCACCCACCTGGTAGGGAGGTGTGTCAGCGAGGGGTGGACACCATTTGGGAGGTGGATGGTGCTAAGGACATCAGCAAAATCCAAAAAAAACTTAGCTGGCTTTTCAGACTTGGACTTGATTTGTCCAGACTTAGTCATACTTACTCCACTTAGTAACCTTAGTAAAATTGGCACCAAGGTAATAAAACAATATAAGTGTACAAAGTTTGTCAAAGAAATGAGTAAGTACACAAAGTAAAGCAAGACCAAGTACAATTGTAAGTATATTAAGACATTGTAAATGTCAAGTACAAAGATTGTTAAAGAAATAAGTAAGCAGGCAAGGCAAAGCAAGACCCAGAAAAATTGTAAGTATGAATGTACAGTAAGATCAAATAACTTGCTGTGAAAGTTTGAGATGCAAGGTACTTGCGAGACTTACTCACTACCCGGCGCCAAACACCCAACCGGACGCTCCTCCATTAGGTATGTCAGTTCAACCAGCGGGTGGTACTTGCTGAGCGTTGGAAGTCCAAATGAGCCGTGCAGCGCATCTGTGGGCATGGATGTGATGAGTGTTGTTACAGGCCGGGGAAGGAGAGGACTCACCGAAGATGCAGTACGCCTGGGGGCAGGGATCGAGGGCCCTGAGTGCGTCTGCGGGAAGTGCATCGGCGTGCGCGAGGAACCCCGCCAAGGGCATGTGCACGAGCGACCACGCCACGAGCACGATACCACCCTGCTGTCTCCCATCCCGGTCGATGCTCTCGGGAGGGATATTTTCCTCGCGTATGAGCCACGAAAGAAATACCCATGTCAAGGTCCTGCTGGGCAAGTGCTTTGGCACGCATCTCGAGACTCGGGCTGCCGAGCTCAGCGAGCTCAGTGTCCGACAGAGGCGTCAAGCTGGGATAGTCCCATCGATTGACAAGGATAGGATGGACTCGATTCGCCGCCACGAACGGAACCATCGGGCCAAAGATCCCTATCCGCATATATATACATAATGAACGCATGCTGAGATAAATTCCAGTCAGGTATCGCATTTTTTGAACCACACATGGCTTACCTGAGTGGAACTGGGACGGGATCGACGCGATTCTGGCACTCGGGAGAGCGGTGATAGTCCACGCATTTAAAGATAAAGCAGAGGCACTCGGGAACAAATAGGACCTGCGCTGAGGAATGTATTTGAGTCATTGGCTGTTTGCATGAGGGGTTCGAGGCACGAGATTGCAGGTGTGTGAGGTAAAGGGCTATCTGACGCGCGCGGTCGTATTGGCACATGTTCATCGCCCGACGCCAACGTTCGAGAGCGCTAGTCAGTTCTCAGAATGGCTGTGGCCACTGCCCCGCTTAGAGCGGAGGCGCTGAAGGCCTGGGTTTTGAGTATGACCGACGGCATCGTCAGATCGAGGCAGGCAGCAAAGTACCACTTGCGGTAATTTGCGTGCAGCCCCCTGATGTAATCCGCGTGAAGTGTGAGGAGTGCCTGGGTGGGGGACATGCGTGACGCACGGCTGTCAAGCAGGTGCATCGCGAAGTCGAACTGTGGTAGGTATGAGCAACAAGCGCCAGATGGCGTGGCGTGCAATGTTCGAAACGCACCATATTCCGCATAGAATCTCTTTGAAAGCCAAACTTTTGCTGGAGGTCAAAAATATGTCCTCTATTTCCTCCTTCAAAAGTGGGATCGAGCGTTCATTCCCCAGGCGGGGTAGGGCTCACGGCCGGTGTTGTACTGAGGTGCCCCAAAGTCACCCAGATTTGGCGCCGCATTGAGACCTGATGGGCCCAAACGCTGTTCGTAGACCTCATGGTCCGAGTCTTGGTCCGAGTCGGTGTCTGGTTGACCCGGAAATACGGGTTATGATGTTCAAGCGTCGGGAGATGGGCGGGAATATACGAACGGTGCAGGAGATGCGATACACCGTAATAATGGCTAAGTCGACGACGTCACGCGCTCAAATTGAACATCACGTGTTCAATGTTCGAGTTCGAGTCGTCACTATTCACGTTTCACTAAGTCCTCCCTCCTCCTCTTTTACCTCAGGCTAATGTCTACCGCATCCTCCCCACTTTAATGGGAAGGATGCCCTCGCGCTCGACACCTCGCCGTCTTCCTCAAGCCCTTGCTCTCGCCCGGTCTCCTCACCCGGTCTCCTTCACCTTCACCCTCACCCGGGTCTCCTTCACCCCGTCTCCGTCTCACTGCATCTCCGTCTCACCGCATCTCCTTCACCCTCGCCCTCGCCCCTTTTCCCATCTCCCTTACCATAGCCCCGTCTCCCGCCACCCTCTCGCCGTCTCCCCTCTTCGCCGTCTCCCCTCTTCCCATCTCTTTCACCCTCACCCTCTCTCACCCTCGTCCTCGTCTCTTGCCGCCATGACGATCCTGCTCGGTCCCTCGCCCCAAGAGCGAGTCTCGATCTCCTTCCCTCCCCTCTCGCGTCGCCAGCCCCCTCGTCTTATTTGCGAGGAGGGTCTTTGTTTTTCTCGCTCCCCCATCCCGTCACTCTGCAGTCGCTGCACCACCCCTCGCCTCACGTCCACGCCTGCGCAATTGTGCAGGTAAAATAGGTAAGTACTACAGTACTTCATATTTATGACGACTTCTGACCTTGACTTCTTTCGGGCCCACGACGCTCACGCCCATGCCACGCCGGACACACTCTCACGTCGCCGAGGGTGCGACGTGCCTGACGCACATACACACGCAGGATGCCTTGCGCACCCTCGGCGTGTACGTGCATGCAGGACGCACGCGGGGTTGACCTATGTGTGCGTTTGAGGGTTCAACCCGTGCACGCGTTTGAGGGTTCAACTGTCTTTTTGCTTGCTGTGCGTCAGTCGTTTTTCTTGTTCTCTTCAATGCTAATCAACTTCCAGACGTACGAGCACGCTCCTGCTGCTTTGCCCTATGTACTAACCGCGGTGGGCCTCCACCTCTTTGATCACGTTTACAAACTCTAAATACCCCCACCCCCACAGATGCGAAGCTTGCCCGCATTGCATGGACATGGTATGCTATGGGATGGTTGACTGCCGAGCATGCTCTTAACGGTGGAACAATGCTGGTGCATGTGCCTTCCCTTCGAGCTGGTTGGCGTGCCGACCAACACGTCCGGGTTCGCATTGTCAGCAACGCGTGGTTTGGGTGGTGGGCGACTTGGTTCCTTTGTCGTGCACGACCGTTCACAATCGCAGCGGGATCAGACTCTGGTGGCACATGTCAGTTTAGTTAAGTAATATTTCCATTCGATACTTTACTTTGCTGACAGCTTTCAACAGTACCTTTGCACACTTCGACATTCTGCTCATGCCCTCTGGCAGCCCTCGACACCCCCCTGCATGATGTCTGCATACATCACCTGTGTGTGGTGGCATACGTTTTGGAGCACATTCGAGAGATTTGGGTAAGCCGGCTCTGGTTGAGTTGGTACTACTGTTAGGTCAAGTTAGTAGTAGTAGTAGTAGTAGTAGTAGTATGTATTGTACTGCTTGTGTACTGTAGATATTATAATATATGTTTTTTCAACTATACATTGAAAACAAGGAGAATGTAAACTAACTTGGTCTGCTTAATATGCTTGTTGAATAATTGGATATCTTACTTATTTCTTAGACTCTTTGTTTACTTAACACACTTGTGTAATTGGACATCTTACTCATTTCTTAGACTTATTATAGTACTTTGCCCAAGTATAAAGGATTGGACAAGTCCAGTAAGATGTTTATAAGTCAAAGATAAGCTTGATAAGGTACAAATAAGCTTGTAAAGGCTGTTAAGCTACCTGACAAGTGATTTCTCATAGGACGACTTGGCTTAACAAAGTGAATTTACTTAGCCAAGAGCATGCTAAGCATAGCTTAGGAGTTGCTTGAAATGCTTAAATTCTTGTTAAGTGGAAATAAGCATGTTAAGTGCTGTTAAGATTTTTTGGGATTTTCCTGATGGAGTAGGTACGCACGCACAGGTCGCCTTGGGGTCGTCCGAGTCAGTTTTCTTTTCTTACTCCAGGAGAGCAGTTATATCTCTCACTATTTGGAAAGTTGTTTATCGATATCCAGACGCTTTTTTTGACTGCGATTATTGTGAGCGCTTGCGTCCTCGTCGACTGCAGGAGTTGCTTATATACCCGAGTAGTCCTATTCTATATCTTTACCAACGCTGACTCCCAACGTGATCATGTCCTTGGTTTCTTTTCGAAGGTATGATTAGACTTACTCGTTTTAAGAGTCGTTTGAGTACCTCACTAACCTGACTTTTTGACAGGAAAAGATATTC
Source organism: Russula vinacea (assembly GCA_022376525.1). NCBI lineage: Eukaryota > Fungi > Basidiomycota > Agaricomycetes > Russulales > Russulaceae > Russula > Russula vinacea. The sequence goes on from WTXL01000428.1 coordinate 13,553, forward strand.
TACGATGATACAACCTAGCGTGCATGTAGTTCTTCCTCCATACCGGAAGAAAGGTTATGGAATACTTTTGATTGAGTTCAGTATGCGAATGTCACTTCTTCTCTATGGGCTTGGCTGACCCACTTACTGTACAGGTTACGAGCTTTCTCACCGCGCAGGCCGCATTGGGACCCCTGAATGTCCAATCCCCGATCTCTGTCTCCGGAGTTACGTTGCTTATTGGGTGTCCACGATCGTCCGCTTCCTCCGGTGCGCGCTCAAGCTTCCATACACGTCGTTGCCCACGTCGGCCTTACTCTCAATTCAAACCAGCCAACTTTTGTCCACGCTTCCCCCCGACCTGCTTCCAATCAAGACCAACCCCCTTCAAGTCCTCTCTCATGTCTGAACAAGCGTGGACATGACATCTTCGCAGCAGAAATGCACGAAGCGCCCAAGGGCTGGGACGGCAAGTTCGCAGCACCGAGATTGCCTGAAAGTGGCAGCGGTGCATTGCCTGCAACGGCGACAACTTTGCTTTCAGCTCATCGGGGCCCACGGCGCAGGTGCCATTCGACAAGGCGTACAAGACTGTGCCTGCGCAGGATGGTAGCACAGCGGTGCACACCGTCATGCACTGTATGCGCGTGACGAACCTCCGTGTCAAGGACCCTGCATTTGCACTGAACGAGTGTGGGCTGCTCGTTCGGAGGGAGGGCGAGGGCGAGGGCAACATGATGATGATAGCGATCTCACAGCAAATGGTCGAGGCCGTCGCGCGGGAGCGGAACATCAAGCAGATGTGTATTGACTTTAAAAAGGTGTTACCTTGAGGTCTGCTTTCCGCACTCATTGTATGTAATGATATACAATCGTTGCCCGAAAGTGTTGGTGACACTAACCATTGCTGGTATGCTGAGGTGCAGAGTATTGTCGCAAGGGGGGCAAATCGGCAAACGATACGGCTAGATTTACAGCAACTGGACGAAGACAATGACAACTAAGTTACAAGCCTTGAAAGGGGATGAGAAAGATTAGTTCCAGTTCAGGGTTTTTGTCATTGGTTTAGCTACGGTCTGTTTGACATTATGAATTGGTATAACATTTTCTGTTAAAATTTTATATCTCGGGCTTCGTTCAGAAATCTATCCTTTCCGTGCCGGAGCGAAGCGAGGCTCGTCTTGTTTGTCATGAATCACGTCACATTGAGGGGAGGGTTTGGCTATGGCAACGTCCATGGCCCATGATATGCCCATGGACTCCATAACTAGGGCGCCACGTCCGTGGCAGGGTCCGACCAGGCCAGGGACAGTAGAGACATGGTGTGAAGGGCAATAGGTTTATTCTGGGAGGATGAGAAACGCGGAATTAGAGATACAAGTACATTAAAATAGAATACAGGTATGTTAAACTACTAGTGACGGGTGGAGCTCATCACCTCCGAGTGAGGGACGAGTGTGCAGTGAACAGGCAATTGGTGCATTTCACCCAAATACCGGTCAGGTTGGTGCAGAACGAATGTGTCGTCGCCCTCGTCTGTCATGTCCCAATCTTGTTGTGTGGTGGGAGCTGGCGGCCAAGCGCGGGTTTGTCGCACTCGTTCACGGAGTCGGGCTTGTCATTCCCGGTTTTGTTCGCGCTGTCTTTCGCAGCAAGTGTCAGCAGCAGGAGTGACTGAGTCCACAGTACTGTGCTGTCAATTTCTACAATATATCATTTACAATGTGCGGGTGCGGTCACTGCGGTGTGTCTGAGGCCCATCCTCATCAGCCGACGCGTGACCCAAATTTTATGTTTCATCCATTCAACCTTCAACATTGCTGACTTGTTGCCTTGGCCCTTCACTCGTCGCACTCGTAATTGAACTCGTTTGAAACCTTTCCAACAACTCAAACCCACCTCGCACTACCCACATGTCCCGAAGAAATCCCAA
>WTXL01000429.1:0-15449 GCA_022376525.1 Russula vinacea
GCGCGAAGATGCAGGGAGAACTTCTCCCCAATTGGGGATTGGAAGGCTCTGACCGGTGACGCCTGCCTTGATGATATCTATCTGGGGTCGTTCCACGAAACTTCAACTATGAAGTCGCATTTAGGATAACAATGTGACTGACTTTCTAATGTTACCACCCTAATACGAATCAGACGATTTCGGGTCCAAAAAAGAATTCGTACTGGGTAACAGGGCAGCGGGAAAGTGCAAGCACAGAAGATTTGGAAAGAAGCAGGCGAACTCAACTGGGACAATTGATTGACATCAACGATCTCAAGAAGCATATATTCTGGAAGCCATCATGATGCGACGGAACACATTCGGGAAACTCACTGTTCAGGCAAGCGAGCTCGGCGCCTTCTTTAGACGTCTTCCGCTATCGCGGAGAAAGAAAGGGACAAATCGTGATTGCGGATTCGATCATGGCGGATGTACCAGAAAATGATCAAGCCCAAAGTGCGAACACTTTCGGCGCGGCAGGGAAGCCCTGCGGCTGTGTTTCCGATCTCTTACTCATTTATTGACGTAAGATGCGAGTAGGGTACCCCTCCTCCCTCCCTACTACAAAGAAGATTCAGATTGATTCAGTACTTCTGGCACAGATGCGATCATGGGAGGTTCCGGTCCGTAAGAACAACAAGATGAAAGACTCGGCAGAGACGGCCGCACCTAGATCCAACCCAGACCCGCTCTTTCTCTCCATATGCAAGATTTAACGTTTTCACTCTTTTGAATGAGTTTTGTCGCGTACATGGTTCAAGATGACACGCACTATCATCTCTTTGGGTGGGATAACCGCTAGGCAAGTGCTTGACGTGATTGTAATCATTACTGCCAGAGTAGGGGAGGAACACAGAAGTGACGGAACTCGAACACGGTCCGAACATCCCGAAAACCAAGTCACCTTCGTGTCCCTCGCTCGACACTTTGTTTTCTCTTTATTATCAATACATACAGTCGCGGATTCCCGCAGCCTCAGTGGCTTCCAGAAATGCAAGGCGTCAGTTGCAAGGGCGCAAGCTACGGCGAGAAAAGTGACATCGACAAGTTTCCTCGGAAAGACTTCAGCCGACCGTAAAAGCCGAGCGCAAGAAGAGTATCATCGAGAACGCACTCAGCCTCTTGCACGTAGCATCCAAATCTGAGACGCCGTAGGTGTGTTATTCATTTCTGGACCCTGCGCTGAGAAGGCCGCAGGGAGTAGGCTAGGGTACATTACTTGCACTTCGTAAGCCAGGCGTGTTGGGGGTCTGAGTATTCGGCGTCAGGGTTCATAAGGAGGACCTGGTAGAGAAATCAACAAATGCACTTTTTCCCGAGCAAGTTCAAAACCCAGTGATGGTATTAGTATAATTTTTCACATGGCAAGTCAATGTTTCGTACCGAATAAAAGCTGTTCCGGCAATCGCCCCAACGGCCACCATTCCTAAGATGTAAATTTTACATCGCAATGCCAGGCGTTCACACTACCTTCGACTGAACCTCCATCTAGTGGTATAGTGTATAAAAAGAAGAGTCATAAATTATTTGCAGATGATGGCGTGGCGTTAGTCGGTTCGCAAGGACCGCGGATATTTGTCAGGCACGGAGTGAACCGATCACGTGCCTCCTTTTTTTTTTACCATTTCGGTGCACCTGTGGTACAGAACCGTATGTAGCACCTTATTTGTAGTCCCATCTCTCTTTCCCACGTGCCTATTTCCTGTATCTCATTTGCAACTCGATTCTGTGTTCGTATAAACTACACCTCAAGGATACTGTAGTTGGTCGGTAATTACAATAAGCAAGCAATTTGACATCAGGAAAACACATTTTTTCTTAAGGCATCTTAAACATGCTTAAATATACTTAAATGTCCTTAGACCCTTCTTAAATTTGCTTAAATCAATGTCTAAGAAGCTTTAAGTGTATCTAAGAAAGGTTAAGCAAGATAAGAAAAACTGAGTTTTCCTGATGGAGGAAGTAGAATGGCCATGCAAGATTTGATCATGAAAGCACATCATTACTGTAATGCATATCATGAAAGCCACCAGCAAACAACTTTTATTGTCCGTCGAATTGTCATGATCTTCGAATACAGTATCCTACTTCAAGTCCTCCTAGCATATTTATCAAGATATCTATACAGCTGAATACAGTCGTTCCTAGAATTTAAAACCCCCCGCAAGGCTCATCACGTCATCGGGATCAATCGCCCGTCTGATCTCGCGAAGCCTCTCCACGTTCTTACCATACATGTCCACCAACGGCGTACTAAAAAGCGCGTAATTCACATATTTCGCCGCATGCGACACATTCTGCCCATCCGCAAGAGCAGCAGTGCGAATTGTGCTTGACATGTTGCGAAGCGCATTGGCCATCGTGTCATCGAGCGAGGCGTTGGACCATTCGACGGTGAGGACGGACGGAAAGACAGCTTGCGAACGGTCGGGCGGATATGCAGAATCGCTCCCGTGCGAAAAGAGGCCTTTATCGAAGGGTTCAAGGGTTGTGGTCACGGTAATGTTATTGTCTAGAGCATAAAGGTACGCCCCCCAAAACTAAGATCGTATTCATACTGTGGTCTCAGGGTGTGGTAGCCCGACGGAGAGACTCACCTTAATCTGATTCACAAATACTTCGGAAATAGCAGGCGAATACTGGGTGATTGGTGCATCATCGTATAAGACGCTAAGCATGCCAGGTTAGCTAAAATTCCTCTAAACAGAAGACCGTGCTACTAACCGACGGCCGTCAAATGAGATCAGAGGGGACAGACTTTCAACATAGTCGAGGAATTTTTGTCTTGAGAGATTTCCCCCAATATTGGGGATGGCCAAGAGTTCATCAAATATTCCCGAAGGAGTGGGTGCGTCATAGAAAAAAGATACAACAGGCGAAAACTGTCAATGAAATCAGTCTGAAACCACAGTGATGCTGTCATAACGAAACGCACCTGACCCGAAGAATGTAGTTGAAAAGGGCTTCTTTGATTGCATCCAGTTGATCCTCGGCGTAGGAATAAAAGCCTCCCTGCGGTATCCAGTAAGCCTCCAATGTAATCTGTAAATCATTCTTTGTCAACGCACCCAAACGTCGCCTTGAGGGTATGACTTAAAAATGAATTTGGTCACAATTCCCTATGAATGGTCAACAACTCATGAAATTGGCATGGTACGGACTGATGGCGTACGAAATTATTCAACCCTCCCTGCATTGAAGATCTTTAGCGATACCAATCTGTATTGGACTTGTCTACTTACTCTCAATCCAAACCAAAGATTCTCGTCCTTGGAGGTCACATTTGTGATAGTTCCATTTGGAAGGACGAGCTCAAAACCAACAACGTTGTCTACCGTGAGCCCATACTGACTCGTCAAAAATGAAAAGCCTAAAAGTATATGAAATCGAGCTCGACGACGACGGAAGGCACTCACCTCCACCAAGTGTCAACCCTGAAACACCGACACCGGTTATACGCCCTCCTACAAGGTTCAGTCCAAACGGTTCAATTATCGCATACACTTGATCCCAACTGAGGCCAGCCCCGACATCAACTGTTCCACACTCCAAGTTGACATTTGTCTCATTGAAGCGCGACAACGCGATCTGTACGCCTGTCGTCGAGGAAAATCCAGGGTTCGTGGCGTGTCCCGAACCTTTCACGGCAAAGGGAGTCCGGGTTGATCCCAGGATACGTAACTATAAAAATGTGGGTCGGCAAAAGCTAGTGCGCGGGATCAGGTTATCTTACAATCTCGCTCAGGTCCTCGGCGCAGCCTGGCTCCACCGAGCAAGCAGACTCTTGGGTGCTCGAAGAAGCAGCATGCGAAATGTCGAATAAGTAATCAGATGAAGCTTGATCAATAATCAGTCTGGAGTATTACAAATGAGAGAATGACGCGCTCACGAGGGAAAAATACTTGTGAGGCGCCCGAGATGGCCGCTGCAATCTTATTGCAGGTACACAAGAGGTCAGAGGAATTGCGCTTCTCAAAGGTTTCTGGCTGGCCATATGAAAGCGATGCTAGCGAGAATGTGAGGAGCAGAAGCGTTCCTAGGGCCATGAGTAATCTAGTGACGGGCGTAGAGCCTCCAATGAATAAGGGTACCCCTTATATAGTCCAGGATGTGAGTGACAGGGCGAATCGCTGACTCGGACGGGCTTCCAAACGCCGAGTTACCTTGTGATTCTCCAATTGTACAGCAATCGATGCCCCAGAAAAGGGGGTAACCTACCCGGGAGTGTACCAGTGTGAGTCGCTCCACCTACCAGGCTGCCGCCGTATGAGGTAACAATTTTGAGCTTTTGATCGTGTACTACACTTACGGGAAGCAGTCAATTAAGGCGCTTATTAGAACCGTTGGGGATTAATATCAGCGGCATGTCAAGTGCCTGACCACAGATTGCCCATTTCCCTCGCACCTTGCACCATAGAAAGTTCTCCCAGGCCTTAAGCCAAATAGAAACAGGTCGATCCGAGGGGACCACGTCGAAACACCCGGGTTCGCTAAAAAACACCTTGGATGGCTGACAGCTGCAATACCACCGTGTGAATATTAATGCCACGTTCTCCCCGCAGTAACAGCCCGAAGATGTAGGGAGAGCTTCTACCAGATTGGGGAATGGAAGACCGTGACCGTGACACCAAATATTGTCCGGGGTGATATCAATCTGGGGATTGTTCCGCGAAACTTGAACTATGAAGTTGGATGCAGGACGACAACGTGACTTACGTTTAGAGTTTACCACCCTAACACGATGCCGAGTCCAAACGAGGATGAGTACAGGGTGACAAGGCAGCGGGAAACATCAATCCCAGAAGCACTCAGACCATCAAGCACGCGATTGTGAAGCGAACCCAGGCCGGCGACAATTGAACGGCATCATTCATCTCAAGAGCACGCATTTCTGACATCCGTGCGACGGAGCTCATTTTGGGCCCCGGTTTGGGGAGCTCAGTGCCCAGAGCATAGCGAGCTCGGCACCTTCAAGTTCTTTGGATCTCGTTCCGCCGTCGCGGAGAAAGAAAGGGATGCGATCGTCAATTGGGGATGATTGCAACCATAATGTAAGGGGAGGGAAAGACGGAACACGAACACGGTCCGAACATCCGAACATCCGAACAGCAGTGCGGCGTGACGACCGTGACTGCGGCCCAGTCGTTCCATACAAAGTAGTAAGGCACAGCCAAATTTCTTAGGCGCGATGAAGCTTGGATCTGGTCCACGCAGTGGCATTTGGAAGACGACAGAAGGAGTTGGTCGCCGAAATACTAGATCGTCCAAGAGATCGTCATCAAGCCAGACTCCTCGAGTGGATACAGGAAGTGCATGGCCCGGGAGTCGGGTGGACAATCCAAACTTTAACAACAGCATAAGTTCGTGCTCCAGCGCCCCAGTACCAGGACCATAAATGTATAGATATAGGTCCCTCGAACTCGAGCCACGATCAACGAATGTCCATTGGATAACAATACACCGTAGAAGTCAATCCTAGAACTTCCAACCCCCCGCAAGCCCCATCACGCCTTCTGGATCAACCGCCGCTCTGATCTTCCGAAGCCTCTCCACGTTCCCACCATACATGTCCACCAGCGGAGTCCCAAAAATCGCGTAATTCACATAAACTGATGCCTGCGACACATTCTGCCCATCCACAAGAGCAGCATTGTGGACAGTGTCTGCGATGTCGCGTAGCGCAAAGGCCATTGTGTCATCGAGCGAGGCATTAGACCACTGGAGGGAGAGGACCGAAGGGAGGATAGCGTGTGACCGGTCTGGCGGATATGCAGACCCGCTCCCGTGTGAGAAGATGCCTTCGTCGAAGGGCTCAAGTACTGAGGTCAGGGTCGCATTTATATCTAGAGCATAAAGGTGCGCTCCCCAGAGCTGAGAACACATTCAAATTCTGGTCTCAGGGTATAATTGCCGGACGGAAGGACTCACCTTGGTCTGATTCACAAATTCATAGAAAACAGCAGGCGAATACTGGGTGACTGGAACACCCTCATATAAGAGTCTAAGCATGTCAAGTCAGCCCGTACTCCTCCGCACAGCTGACGGTCCTACTAACCGATGGCCGTTAGTCACGAATAGTGGGCCTAGACTCTGAACCAGGTCAGAGAATGATCTTGTTGAGACATTCCCCCCAGTAGCGGGGATGTCCAAAAGATCATCAAATACTCCCGAATGAGTGGGCGCATCATAAAAATAAATGACAGTAATCGAAAACTGTTGATTATATCAACTTGAATTAACAGTGCTGCCGTCATAACGGAGCACACCTGACTCGAAGAATAAGACAGTAACGCGATAACCTCAGCCTTTGTATCATTCTTCTGTTGGAAATCGACAAGCGCTTCTTTGATCACATCCACTTGATTCTCGGCGTAGAAAAGAAATCCTCCCTGCCAGATTTCGAGTAAGTCTCCAATGTGGTCTGTAATTCAATTTTGTCAACTTACCCATGTCTCGCCTTGAGGGTGCGATTTGAGAATGAATTTAGTTACAATTCCCTACAAATGATCAATAACCGATAGAATTGACCCTCTCTACAAGATGACGTACAAAATTATTCATCCCTCCCTGAAATCATTGAAGACATTTAGCGATACCAATCCACATCAAGCTTGCATACTTACTCTCAATCCAAACCAAAGATCATCGTCCTCTGAAGTCACATTTGTAACAGTTCCGTTTGGAAGGACAAGTTCATATCCAGCAACATTGTCTACCGAAAGTCCATACTGATTTGTCAAAAATGAATAGCCTAAAAACAAGTGAGGTTGAGTTCTCCGACAATCGAAGACACTCACCTCCCCCAAGAGTCAACCCTGCAACACCGACACCGGGTATACGCCCCCCTACGACGTTCACTCCAGTAGGTCCAAGTATCGCATACACTTGGTCCCAAGTGAGGCCGGCCCCGACCTCAACTGTCCCACACGTGGAATTGACTTTTGTTTCATTGAAACGCGACATCGTGATCTGTACGCCTGTCGTCGAGGAAAATCCAGGGTTCGTGGCGTGGCCCCCACCTTTCACGGCAAAGGGCGTTCGAGTTGATCCCAAGATACGTAGCTATCAAAATGCGGGTCGGAAAAAGCTGATGCGTCGGATCAGGTCACCTTACAATCTCACCCACGTCCTCGGCACAGCCTGGCTCCACCGAGCAAGCGGACGCCTCGTTACTCGGTGGAGAAAAGTGTTCAATGTCGAACAAGTACTCAGATGCAGCTTAATCATCGATCAGATGGGGTATCAGAAATGAGAAAATGACGGCTCACGAGGAAAAAATACTTGTGAAGCGCCAGAGATGGCTGCGGCGATCTGATTGCAGGTACTCAGGAGGTCAGAGGAATTATGATTCTCCAAGGTTCCTGGCTGGCCATATGAAAGAAGCGCTAGAGAAAATGCGCAGAGCAGAAGCGTTGTTAAAGCCATGGGTGATCTGGTGTGGGGTAGAGAGCAGCCCTCAGTGGATAGGTGGGGGCCTTATCTAGTCCACGAGACGAGTGACAGGACCAATTGCTGACGGCCTTTAAACGCCGAGTGAATTCGTGATTATCGAACTGTACAGTAATAGATGCCCCAGGAAAGGGAGAAACTAACACCGGGAGTACTGGCGTGTGTCGCTCCGCCCATCAAATTGCCGGATGAAGTAACAAATCCGAGCTAGGATTATTTACCCTTTCAGAGAAGCCGACAATTAAGGCAAAAATAGAGACTGGTCGATCGGGGAGGGGTCCACTTGAACCATCCAGGCCTAAACACCGCTTTGAGGTGTTGTATGACCACCACGGTGGACGTGTGAACATCGATGCCGTAAGAGCGCGAAGACGTGGGAGCGCCTTTTCGGCTAGAATGGAAGACCGTGACCGAAATGACACCGGGGTCGTCCGGGCGGCGGGCACCGGGGCAATTCCACAGAGCATCGATTCAAAAGTTGCATCCAAGTTGACAATGTTTATTGCCCTAAAACAATGTCTGGGCCGGGAGAGGGAGGGTGACTGGCAGGGCCCTGCGACAGAAAAGTAGGGAAGTGCAAACCTAGAAGCTTATGAAGAGTCAAACGGGCGAACTCAGGCTGGCGAGTTTGATCGGTCTCAATCATCTCAAGAAGCACGCATTCTGAGAGATCCCAACGTAGGAGTACAATTAAGGGACTCGGAGTTCAGATACAAGCCAGCTGGCACCATCGTTCAGCTTACACAGAGAGAGGATGGAAAGAGATCCTCATACTTGGTAATGCGATCACCTCGGATGTAAAGCCCGAAGTTCGCAGCACTTTCAGACACGGCCGGGAAGCGGAGGCGGTACTGTGAAGTGTGGTTCCTGACGTCCTTCGACGTGGCGTGTGAGCAGGCCGTCCGCTCTCTATCTATCCCTCCCAACTACAGAGAAGACTCGGATCGACTCAGTACTCCTAGCTACGACCCGCAATGATACGATTCAGATTTGATCTGGAAATATCGAATTCCATGACAAAGAAGACGTACTTTATGTGGTAGTGAGCACGGAGGCATCTTCCGGGCCCAGCAATGGCATGGGAGACACTCACAAATAAAGAAAACCATCCCAGTTTCAGACAGGAGGTCACGCGCAGTATTCCCAAACGGAGAGGCAGAATACAGTATGGGTACGCACACAACTGCTTCTGGGAGATTACTACATAGGTTGATGTAAGCAGCAGCAGCGGATACGTTATCAATCTACACCAGGAGGGGATCATGATGATTAAGACAAGAGAAACAAAATACTCACCAATGTTTTGCCTGGGCTAGTCCAGTCGTAGAAGCAGTTCTAGACACTTGAGAAGCCCGGAATTTTTGATGATCAAAGCAGAGGGAGGGAGGAATAAACCAAGGTTCGAGTCGAAAATGGCACAAAGATTGAAAACAAGCTCTCGAGTAACTCTCTGATGCCTAGTATGAGTTTGGTCTCGTTTTCGGCGGGAAAGTAGAGATAAAAGGCGAGTGCCAACTTTATGACAAAGCACGCCGGCCGTTGATAGCCCTCTTATTACAGAACAGCTCAGAATGCCACCTAGCGCGCTCTAAGAAACCGGTTTGAAGCCATCACGCGTGAAAGAATGTATCATCTCCGAGAGCAGCAAGAAGCATCTCGACAACACTTGAGCAAAGCCACAGCCTGAGAAAGATACCACGTAGACGAGTTCCTTAGTCTATATTCGTACGAGCATGATTCATTCTTGCCTTCAATTACTAGCACTTCGTCGACGATGGTCCAGCCGGTCCTCTGGTTTCCATGCGGCAACTGAGATCACGACCCAGATAGCTCCCATACATATTAGATAGTAAGCAAAGTGCGAGCAAGATGGTATTGCCAGTTGGAAACTGTCAGTGACGCCTAGCGTTCTACTGCCGGTGGGGGTGTCAACGGAGGCAGTAACTGATGGGGCCTTAGTAGTGTCTTACGGAGAATAAATTACACAGGCGATTCGAGTCATTAAGATGTTAACTGGGCTCTGGTTGCAGCAGCTTCCTGTGCATCACTCAAACTTGCGACCGGCCAACACTTGTCCCTGGAAGTTGTCCACGAACAGCTGAAGAGAGGACAACGGGTGCATTACCTCCCCGGCCGCGCTATCGTAAGCGCGCATGCAGTTGTGTTGAGGGAGTGAGGTCGTGGGTGAGGAAAATGGGTTCATGCGGCAACAACGCACAGAGAAAGCGAACGGAAAAAAAAAGCGACCAAGGCGAGGAGTACGTAATTGCAGAGCATTGACTCACGTGACCTGCGTCCTAAAGAGTACAGGGCCGGGCCGGGCCGAACATGATTTGATCATGAATGTGGGGCAGTGCTGTAGCTTTCAAGAGATTATGGTCCTTCAAAATTGGTATGGGAAGTCCTTCCTAAAATCTCCAACCCCCTGCAAGGTTCATCACATATTCCGGATCAATCTCCGCTCTGATCTGCCGAAGCCTCTCCACATTCCCACCATACATGTCCTTCAATGACGTGCCAAAAAGCGCATAATTCGGATACAAAGCTGCATGTAACACATCCTGCCCATCCGCAATGGCAACAGCGCGGATTGTATTTGAGATCTGACGTAGCGCAGAGGCCATCGTTTCATCAAGCGAGGCGTTCAACCACTCGACTGTGAGAGAAGAAGGGAAAATAACATGTGAACGGTCGGGCGGATATGCAGACTTGCTCCCGTATGAGAAGAGGCCTTTGTCGAAGGGCTCAAGAGTTAAGCTTAGGGCCGCGTTTTCATCTAGAGTCCAAAGACGCTGCCCCCAAAGCTGAAAACGCATTCATATTCCTGTCTCAGGGTGTACGGTGATAGTCTGACGAAAGGACTCACATTGGTCTGATTCACAAATGCATCGAAAACCGCAGGCGAATACTGGATGAGTGAGACAGTATGTTCAAAGACACTAAAAATTGCCAGGTCAGCCTGTATTTCACCACACAGTAGACCGTACTACTAACCGATGGTTGTCAAACGCGCCCTGAGGACCCAGATTTTGAAAATGGTCGAGAAATGTTGTTGAGACATTCCCCCAATAGCGGGGATGTCCAGGAGATCATCATATACTCCCGAAGGAGTGGGCGCGTCATAAAAAAAAAGGACAGCACACAAAAACTGTTCACGATGTCAATTTACATCAACAGTGATGCCATCATAGCAGCGCACACCTGACCCGAGGAATATCTCAAGGACACGCTAACCTCAGCCTTGGTATCGTTCTTCTGTTGGAATTTGAAAAGAGCTTCTTTGATTTCATCTAGTTGGTCGTCGAAGTAGAGACGAACACCACCCTTCCAGGGTTCGATTGCCAGTAAGCATACGACGCCATCCGAGAATCGATTTTTGTCGACGTACCCATATGTTGGACTGAGGGTACAACTTGAAAATGAATTTAGTCACAATTCCCTATACATCGTCAACAACCGATGAAATTGGCCCTCGATATGATCGATAGCGTACGAAATTATCGAGTCCCCCCTACAATTGAACACTCAGGCTCTTAGTGATACGATTTAGTACTGAGCTTGCCTACTTACTCTCAGCACAAACCAAAGATCGTCGTCCTCCGAGGTTACATTAGTGACAGTTCCGTTTGGAAGGACGAGCTCAAATCTAGCAACGTTATCCACCGTAAGTCCATACTGATTTGACAAAAATGAATAACCTAAAGCGTATGACATCGAGTTCTCTGAAGATAGAAGACACTCACCTCCACCAAGTGTCAACCCTGAAACACCGACATTGGGTATACGCCCCCCTACGAGGTTCAGTCCAGTTGGTTCAAGCGTCTCATACACTTGATCCCAAATGAGGCCAGCCCCGACGGCAACTGTCCTAGTCATGGAATTGATTCGTGTCTCATTGAAGCGTGTCATTACTATCTGTATGCCTCTTGTCGACGAAAATCCAGGGTTCATGGTATGTCCTCCACCTTTCACAGCAAAGGGTGTTCGGGTTGATCCTAGAATACGTAGCTAAAAAAACGCGGATCGGCAGAGGCCAGTGCGTCGGATGGAGTTGCCTTACAATCTCGCCCACATCCTCAGCGCAGCCTGGCTCCACTGAGCAAGCTGACGCCTCGGTACTCGAGGGAGTAGCGTGTTCAATGTCGGAAAAATACTCAAATGCAACTTGTAGTAATCAATACCTATCAGATTGGAGTATCAGAATTGAGAAAACGACGCGCTCACGAGGAAAAAAAACTTGAGAAACGTCAGAGATAGCTGTTGCAATCTGATTGCAGGTACTCAGGAGGTCAGAGGAATCGTGATTATCCCAGGTTTCTGGTTGGCCATATGAAAGCAATGCTAGAGAGGACGCGCAAAGCAGAAGTGTTGCCAAAGCCATGAGTGATCTGGAGTGGGGTAGAGAGCAGCCCTCAATGGATAGGTGGGGCCTTTATCTAGTCCAGGACATGGGTAGAACCGATTGCTGACGGCATTCGAACCCGTATAAATGTGCGATCATCGTACTGTACAGTAATAGATGCCCCAGGAAAGGGAGAAAGAACATCAGGCGTACTGGTATGGGTCTACGCTCGCCATATTGCCGGATGAACTAAATTTGAGCTGGGATTATGTACCCTTTCCAAGAAGCCAACAATTCCAATAAGTCGCATGGCCAGGTCTGCCAGGATTTCAGCAAAATAGAAAGAGGTCGATCATAATGGGGTTCACGTTGGGCCAACCAAGTTCGCTAAAAAAACGCTTTTCGATGTTGTCTGACCATCGATTGAATAACAATGCCGTAAGAGCACGAAGGCGTCTGGAGAGCTTCTCCCGAGCCAGGAATAGATGTCCGTGATCGTGACACCCCAGGGGAATGGGAGACGGTCCAGTCCAGGCAGGAAGTGACGCGCAGAGTTCCCAAACGGGGGAGAATATGGCAGCATACTGGGACGTGGACAAATGAGCTACGTACACAGCAGCATCTGCGTGATCTATATTACATAGGTTAACGTAAGCAGCGTAACGGATGTCTTCGATTCACACCAGTCCATGATGGATACATGATGACCGGGACTTAAACATGAATGAGGCATTTGCCAACGTTTGCCCGATGACCTTGGACTATTCCCCGAATCAAAGCGGCTCCACAAATTCTTGGCGTGAGACTAGTTACTTGGGTAGCTCGGATTTTTTGGGAGGTGAGGAAGGCACGAAGCGAGGTACTAGCGAGGTCCGAGTTGAAAATGACACAAAGAATAACGAATTCCCGAGCGATTCTCTGATGCCGTACTGACTCCAAATCTTGTTTTCCACAGGGACGTAGAAAAAAAGCGCACGTGTTTATGGCAGAGTGCGCCCGTCATTGATACCCGTCCATTAAGGAACGGCCGCGTTGCCCGCTCTGAGAACCTGGTTTGAAGCCAATACGCGAGAGGGAATGCATCATCTTTAAGAAGCACCTCGATAAAAATGCATGAGTAAAGCCACAAAGAGGCGCCACGTGAACGAGCTCCTTACTCTATCTTCATGCGCCTCCAAAATTACTAACATCTCGTTAACCGGTATTCCGGTTCCATGTGGCAACTAAAACCACGGCCCAGATAAGTGCCGTACATTCTAACGCGAGCTAGATGGAAGTGGTAATTGGAAAGTTCACATACGAGTCTAGCGCTCTGCGTTCTGCTATCATCGCTGGAGACAGCAAAGAGGACAGAGGCCGGCTGGCGTGCCACCTCCCCTTCTGTGCGCATATCCGTGAGCGCGTATGTCTGTGCGGTGCCTGGGCGTGTGGAGGGAGCGAATGCATGGTTGAAGAAGAGGGTTGCGGCGGACGGCGACGACGCACAGAAGAACATAGAACGTGCACGTGGTTTGCAAAAGGAGAACAGAATCACGTGACTGTTTCCCCATGGATGTTTGTCATTGCTTGGCTTGGCCTTTCCACAAGCTTCAGTGAAGTGCCGCTGGCGCTCAGTTCAGCGCCGGACAACCAACGTCTGTCTTCAACCACATCTCCGAGCGTCTATACTCAATACCAAGCTCAGTACTTACTCTCTTATCTCGCACATTCTGCCTCTTCCCTTGAATCCACCGAAACAACCGGCCAAGGTGCAATATGTGGCGGGTCCCAACCACAGAGGTACGCACGATATTGTGCTTATCATTTGAAATTGTAGCCCGCGGGATAATACAGCGTGGATCCACATCCTCGATAATGATGCCCTTCTTATTCCCATCGGCTACCCATCTTTGACGGAGACGAGGGCGATGAGGACTCTGTCTTTGGAGGGAGAGAATGGAATACTACCTGATTCTTATGACTTCATCAGCGTACTATCGCAGTCCCTTCGCGCAGTGGCATCGTACCCTTGCCATGAGGACTTTCCTCTGTAGTACATCTTAGTGCTGTACCCAACTAAGACGATGAGAAGCCACCGATGCAAATTCTGCGCACCCAACCTCATTCTCGATGACCTATGAAAGACGACGTGTTGTCTGGCACCAATTTCCCCGAACGAACGGGTCAACAATAGTATGTTGATGTTACAGTACGTGTCGAAACCCGTGATGTCGTTTCATACAGATAGACTTCCCGATTCATTCACTGACAGTTCGCGCTTGGCGAGAGAGGGGCTCGGAGCGGCAATGCGAGTAATTGAGAAGTGGCGGGTGTTACAGTATTCGGTTTAGGCAAGTCTGCGTTGAAGAGGAGGCGGCAGCAGAAGCAGCAAACCGTGCGCACAGGTGCATAACCGTATTCGTATTTGTACAGTAGGTTGGGCAAAGTTGAGAATAGGGTGTGCGACGATCGGCGCCGAGGATGTTGTTCTGTCCTTTGGCAGTTCTGTTGGTGGTCTTTTGGACACGTGATGCAACGTGGCACGGCCATTTTGAGCGTGGTATAAACTTGCAACCTCAAGGCAACCGGGTTATCGCCCAACGCCAAATCACTCATCGATGAGCGCCGCGCTCTCAGAGGTATGTTAAGCGAAATCCACTTGTTGAATCGATCAAGTAACCAACGGAATCTTGAATAGCCCCACGCAGAAGCGTGCCTGTCATCAAGTCTCCCCGCCATACTCCAGCACTGCGCTCCGCCCTCTATCATTTCCTAGCCGACCTGGGTTGTCGATCCTAATAGATTGCCGTCACAGTTCGGAAGATTCTCTGACTGCGGAGCACGACGCACGTCAACGTATGTCCTTTGCCCAATATCTCGAAACAACTGCTGACCGACTTGATGCGATGTAGGCCGGGGATATAATTCGACACGCTCCCCGATGATGTCCTGCTAAAAATATTTGTTTTGGATCACCACGTCGCCTGAATTTGCGACTCGTTTGTACATCGGAAACACCTGCGAGGAACACGCCGGATGTCTGACCATCCTTGCCTCTCCTCATTCGGGATGTTGACGGCCCAACAGAAGACGTGGACGAAATCCTTGCGGTACTCGAGCGCAGCGATCGCGTGGTTGAAATCAATTTCTTTAGTCACAAAGATTTCGAATTGGAAGACGTCTTGGAGGCGATGCAGGTCCCATTCCCTGAGCTGAGACCTCTGCGCCTCTGGTCAGGGGAAGGAATGAAGTCAGTCCTTCCCGATTCGTTCTTGGGTAGATCTGCACCACGTCTGCAAAACCTCATTTTGGCTGGCATTCCATTTCCGAGATTACCGAAACTCCTTTTGTCTACTCACCTCGTCGATCTTCGCTATGAGAATATCCCTCATTCCGGATACATTTCACCCGAGGCGATCGTCGCTGTCCTCTCCAACTTGACCAGCCTCGAAAGTCTTTCCCTCGGATTCGAATCCCCTCGATCTCGCCCTGACTGGGCAAACCGACGCCTGCCTCCCGCAACTCGCTCCGTCCTTCCCGTTCTCACATATTTTCGGTTCAAAGGGGTCTGTGAATACTTGGAAGACATCATTGCCTGCATCAATACCCCTCGACTTCACTACCTGTCCATAACCTTGTTCAATCAAATCGTATTCGA